>CM065592.1:434866784-434882123 GCA_033119425.1 Bufotes viridis
TATAAGGTGTGTGATAGGCTGTCTGCACACATATCCCTCGGTGGGTATATAAGGTGTGATAGGCTGTCTGTACACATATCCCTCGGTGGGTATATAAGGTGAGATAGGCTGTCTGCACACATATCCCTCGGTGGGTATATATGGTGTGATAGGCTGTCTGCACACATATCCCTCAGTGGGTATATAAGGTGTGATAGGCTGTCTGCATACAGATCCCTCGGTGGGTATATAAGGTGTGATAGGCTGTCTGCACACATATCCCTCGGGGGGTATATAAGGGATGTGATAGGCTGTCTGCACACATATCCCTCAGTGGGTATATAAGGTGTGATAGGCTGTCTGCATACAGATCCCTCGGTGGGTATATAAGGTGTGTGATAGGCTGTCTGCACACATATTACTCGGTGGGTATATAAGGGGTGTGATAGGCTGTCTGCACACATATCCCTCTGTGGGTATATAAGGTGTGATAGGCTGTCTGCACACATATCCCTCGGTGGGTATATAAGGTGCGATAGGCTGTCTGCACACACATCCCTCAGTGGGTATATAAGGTGTGATAGGCTGTCTGCACTCATATCCCTCGGTGGGTATATAAGGTGTGTGATAGACTGTCTGTACACATATCCCTCGGTGGGTACATAAGGTGTGATAGGCTGTCTGCACACATATCTCTCGGTGGGTATATAAGGTGTGATAGGCTGTCTGCACACATATCCCTCGGTGGGTATATAAGGTGTGATAGGCTGTCTGCACACATATCCCTCGGTGGGTATATAAGGTGTGATAGGCTGTCTGCATACAGATCCCTCGGTGGGTATATAAGGTGTGATAGGCTGTCTGCATACAGATCCCTCAGTGGGTATATAAGGTGTGTGATAGACTGTCTGTACACATATCCCTCGGTGGGTATATAAGGTGTGATAGGCTGTCTGCACACATATCTCTCGGTGGGTATATAAGGTGTGATAGGCTATCTGCACACATATCTCTCGGTGGGTATATATGGTGTGATAGGCTGTCTGCACACATATCCCTCGGTGGGTATATAAGGTGTGATAGGCTGTCTGCACACATATCCCTAGGTAGGTATATAAGGTGTGATAGGCTGTCTGCACACATATCCCTCGGTGGGCATATAAGGTGTGATAGGCTGTCTGTACACATATCCCTCGGTGGGTATATAAGGTGTGTGATAGGCTGTCTGCACACATATCCCTCGGTGGGTATATAAGGTGTGATAGTCTGTCTGCACACATATCCCTCAGTGGGTATATAAGGTGTGATAGTCTGTCTGCACACATATCCCTCGGTGGGTATATAAGGTGTGATAGTCTGTCTGCATACATATCCCTAGGTAGGTATATAAGGTGTGATAGATATCTGCACACATATCTCTTGGTGGGTATATAAGGTGCGATAGACTCTCTGCACACATATTCTTCAGTGGGTATATAAGGTGTGTGATAGGCTGTCTGCACACATATCCCTCGGTGGGTATATAAGGTGTGATAGGCTGTCTGCACACATATCCCTCGGTGAGTATATAAGGTGTGATAGGCTGTCTGCACACATATCCCTCGTGGGTATATAAGGTGTGTAATAAGCTGTCTGCACACATATCCCTCAGTGGGTATATAAGGGGTGTGATAGGCTGTCTGCCCACATATCCCTCATTGGGTATATAAGGTGCGTGATAGGCTGTCTGCATACATATCGCTTACTGGACATATAAGGTGTGTGTAATAGGCTGTCTGCACACATATCACTTGGTGGGTATATAAGGTGTGTGATAATCTGTGGGCACACAGATCCCTCGTGGGTATATAAAGATGTGTGATATAAGCAGTCTGAAAAAATATCCCTCAGTGGGTATATGAGGTGTGTTATTAGCTGTCTGACCACATATCCCTCAGTGGCTTGATACGGTGTGTGATAGGGTGTCTGCATACATATCCCTCAGTTGTCGTATAAGGTGTGATAGGCTGTCTGCACACATATCTCTTGGTGGGTTTAAAAGGTGTATGATAGGCTGTGTGCACAAATATCCCTCGGTGGGTATATAAGATGTGTGATAGTGATAGGCTGTCTGCACACATATCCCTCGGTGGGTATATAAGATGTGTGATAGTGATAGGCTGTCTGCACACATATCCCTCGGTGGGTATATAAGGTGTAATAGGCTGCCTTTCACACATATCCCTCGGAGGGTATATAAGGTGTGATAGACTGTCTGCACACATATCCCTCGGTGGGTATATAAGGTGTGTGATAGGCTGTCTGCACACATATCCCTCGGGTGGTATATAAGGTGTGATAGGCTGTCTGCACACATATCCCTCGGTGGGTATATAATGTGTGATAGGCTGTCTGCACACATACCTCTCGGTGGGTATATAAGGTTTAATAAATATCTGCACACATATCCCTCAGTGGTTATATAAGGTGTGATAGGCTGTCTGCACACATATCCCTCGGTGGGTATATAAGGTGTGATAGGCTGTCTGCACACATATCCCTTGGTGGGTATATAAGGTATGTGATAGGCAGTCTGCACACATATCCCTCGGTGGGTATATAAGGTATGTGATAGGCTGTCTGCACACATATCCCTTGGTGGGTATATAAGGTATGTGATAGGCAGTCTGCACAAATATCCCTCGGTGGGTATATAAGGTGTGTGATAGGCTGTCTGCACACATATCCTATGGTGGGTATATAAGGTATGTGATAGGCTGTCTGCACACATATCCATTGTTGATGTCATGAGTAAATGATTGAATTATGAAAGTTGCAGGAGGGGCTAATTATTGGGTTTCTGGCCCTTGGTGGCGGTATCTCTGACACTGCACAGTGTGAACTGTACTCGTGCTGCTGTGGTAAAAGTGTATCATAAGTGGAAAAATGGCACCATTGCGAATGAATGATGTGGAGACTACAGAGCACCACGTGCCAGAGATGTGAGAGGTGAACGTTGGCTATGAAGGTGCGAAAGGGTGGATGGCCACTGCATCTCTGATAACCATGGTTCATCTGCAGAAAAACTTCTATTCTCACTGCAGTATCCGAATTGGACCTCCGATGATTGGTAAAGGGTTGTTTTCTCCAATGAGTCACGTTTTCTGCTTCATGAAACGGATGGACGTTGGCGTGTCAGGAGAGAAACATCAGAGAAGAAACACCCTGCAACCATTGCTTGTAGAACACAAGCTGGTGGGGTCAGCTTTATGGTCTGGGGAAGGTTTTCCTGGCATTCCCTGGGCCACTCATACAAGAGGAAGGCACCCTTAGCCAAACTGGGTATGAATCCATGCTTGCAGGTCAAGTACACCCATACATGCTGATAGTCTCCCCCGGTGTGCATGGGATCTTCCAGCAAGACAATGCGACATGTCACACGGCTAGAAATGTCCAACATTGGTTGGAAGAACATGACCAAGACTTGCAAGAACCACCATGGCCCCCTAATGCCCCAGACCTAAACTCAGTTGATCATCATCTGGGGGACCAATTTGATGGTTGTGTTCACTCAGCATGGCTCCAGATACCTATGACAACTTACCAGCACCTTATGGAGTCACTCTGGGCCCGTCTAGCTGTTGTCTGTACTGCACATGGCAGTCACCCTGACTACTCAGATTAGCTGGAATTCAGTATAATGGGTCTCCACTGTACAGAATCATTGGCCGCGGACCTACAGAGTGCGTTGGCGTACCTCCAATAGAGGCAGACCACGCAGCTGCTATGAGTCCCGTGGGGAAAAGGGACCCGCAGTTGAGGATAGGCCCGTCCCTACTTACACTCATGATGACCAGCTCCAGTACAGTATCCCTATCATCAGTTGAGAAAATTAAAGGACCCGTGATTATGTCATCACAGGTCCTGTACATCTAGTATAGGAACTACACAGAGAATGGTGTAGTTCCCAGGTTAGATAGAAGCATCTGATAGGACCTGTGATGACATCATCATCACAGGTTCTGTATATCTAGTAAAAGAACTGCACAGAGCATCATCACAGGTCCTTCAACCCGCAACATGATGGAAGATGAGCTCTCCACTGAGACTGGAATGGAGCGGTAAGAGGAAGTCCTCCTTCTTTCTCTTCATTTGCACCCCCTTCCCGGTTTTTACAGATACCTCACAGGCAGGTTTATGTATGAAGCCCCTGCCCTCTAACAACCACTGTCCCCAGGAGCTTACAGTCTAATCTCCATCTCACATGGTGAATTACGCCAATTATCGCTGAGCCCAGGAGCTCACAATCTAATCTCTTCTCACACAGAGCAGATGAGCATTCCTAAGGAGTCAATCTTTACTTTGTCTTGATATTTGGAAGAAGACAGAGCTGAGAATTTGTATAGATGAAGCAGTAGAGGAGGGGTACTGCTACTCCATCAGGGTAATCCAGGCACTCAGTATCCTGGGAAAGCTAAGTGCTCGCCCCTGAGGAAGCTGCTGTGACCATACAGAACATTCAAGGCTTTGTTGTGATTGCTCGCTGTTCCCTGTAACCATCTTATGAAGGATTAGACCTCATTCATATTTTCCTGATGCAGTTGTTCCCTATGAACCAGAATTCAGATGCCGAGTCGCCATCGAGATCCCGGCCGGCACTGATATGATGTTGGGGACGCCAGGAGTGGCTGACAGCACAGGTAATGGTAAAGGACAGATTTACTGGTCCTTGACGAGTCTGTGTCAGCACAGATAAAGTGGGGACACGATGCAAAACCATCTCCAAGAGGTTCACACAAAACATCTGCTCCTGTATGCAATGATGTGCGGTGCCAGGAGTGAGGTAGCCACAGCGGATATAACATTTGTTAGACTGTGTGATCCTTAGTGCAGGCCATGAGACAGCCAGTGTAATGGGGCCATGAGACAGCCAGTGTAAAGTAATAACTGGAATAGGGCAACTACAGTACCCCGAAAGGGTATCAAAATTAGGGTTATTCACTCTAGAAAAAAGACGACTGAGGGGAGATCTAATAACTATGTATAAATATATCAGGGGTCAGTACAGAGATCACTCCCATCATCTATTTATCCCCAGGACTGTGACTGTGACGAGGGGACATCCTCTGCGTCTGGAGGAAAGAAGGTTTGTACACAAACATAGAAAAGGGTTCTTCACGGTAAGAGCAGTAAGACTATGGAACTCTCTGCCTGAGGAGGTGGTGATGGTGAGTACAATAAAGGAATTCAAGAGGGGCCTGGATGTATTTCTGGAGCGTAATAATATTTCAGGCTATAGCTACTAGAGAGGGGTCGTTGATCCAGGGAGTTATTCTGACTGCCTGATTGGAGTCGGGAAGGAATTTTTTTTCCCCTTAAGTGGGGAAAATTGGCTTCTACCTCACAGGGGTTTTTTGCCTTCCTCTGGATCAACTTGCAGGAAACAGGTCGAACTGGATGGACAAATGTCTTTTTTCGGCCTTATATACTATGTTACTATGTTACTATGTTATCCAGTTGGCTTTCTTGTTTAGTTAAAAAAGAACAGGGGTTTTGGCAAAGATTGCCTCTCATTTATTATCCCTTAATAAATCAGGTTTTTCCTTTTTTGGTTTAAGTCTGACCTCTAGTGGTGGTTTTCTAATAAGACAAGTTTATATTCACTAAGACTGGTCCAATTAGTATGCGCATGAAAATGTGGCACAAGTGAGCTGAAATTAGGCGCACATCGCTATGAAATAAGGCAAAATGTGGCACAAATCATCACTCAAAACAGAGGCAGAAAAGTACGACAGCCCTGGGGTAGTTTTTACGACTAAATCAGACACAAAATAAGGCACACCTACATAAATAGATCAGAAAATAAGCACAAAAGTTCGAACGCTTCTGAATTAGTCTTAAACCTCAAAATATGTGCAAGAGGCGCAAATGTCTCCAGAACAGAAGCAAAATCAGTTGGTAAATACGACTGAAAAAATATGACAGTCGGAAACAGGCGCAGACACTATAGGAAATGTGCCCCAATGTGTTTGTCTTGAATATCATTTCCTACTCTGGTTTTGCAATGAACTGGTTAATTAGACTAAACAAGCTTGATTACCCATAGATCCAAGTACACACCGCTCTATAGATTTAGACAAGGCATGGGGGGGGGGCACACGGGTCATCTTACTCCAAGTGTCATCGTAGGCAAGTGGCTAACAGTGTGTGACATTAGTCCCTCTCTCCTCCCCTTGCCCTGTTACCTTTCCATTACACTCTCTTCACATCAGCCCCTCTCTCCTTTCCTCGCCCTGTTACCACTCCATTACACTCTCTTCACATCAGGCCCTCTCTCCTTTCCTCGCCCTGTTACCACTCCATTACACTCTCTTCGCATCAGCCCCTCTCTCCTTCCCTCGCCCTGTTACCACTACGTTTCACTCTCTCTCAGCCTGTCTCTTATTCCCTCTCCCATATACACCTCAAATGCTTTATTCATCTTCCTGAATAATCTCACCCCATTATGTTCCAGGGTATGACACAATAAGCTCTCTTACAAATCACAGAACCATTTGCTCTTTCTGTTTATACTTTTGCTTTAAACTTCAGGAATTGTCTCTGTTACGGTATAACCCGGTATAGTGAGGGTTAATACCGTTCGGGCGATTCCCCTGGAGAAGAGCACAGCAACCCACAACCGCTGGAATCCTCCGAACTGGAACCATACGAAGTCCTCCTTTCCTGGAACAGGCAAGAGAACGTTCTGACGTAGCAATTCCCCCCAAGTACGAGACGAGGCTCCGTATTAATGGTTAAACAGGAATTCTCTCTTTATTGAGGGCTACCTGCCCGGTATTTATGTAGGTCTCCCACCTGGTGGACACTCCCCTAGGGGACCAGAAGGAAGACTGCGACACGGGATACAGCAGCCAATCACACACAATGGGACAATACAGACACCCCCAGCATATCCCTCCCCTCTGCCTGTGATACAATTACCCTACACAGGTTAATGTAATCATCACAGGCAGGAGAATACACAATGTCTTCTGTCCTGGAGACAATCGAGGACTCATTCAGTTATCTCTCAGGACAAAGGGAAATCGCCAATACACACGTGGGGACAATAGGACAGACATCATTATTCAATATACCATGTCCCACCCTTTACAGGACACACAGACATTTAACATATCCCCAGATGGCTTGGATCTGAGCTGTTACGGTATAACCTGGTATAGTGAGGGTTAATACCGTTCGGGCGATTCCCCTGGCGAAGAGCACAGCAACCCACAACCGCTGGAATCCACCGAACTGGAACCATACAAAGTCCTCCTTTTCTGGAACAGGCAAGAGAACGTTCTGACGTAGCAATTCCCCCCAAGTACGAGACGAGGCTCCGTATTAATGGTTAAACAGGAATTCTCTCTATATTGAGGGCTACCTGCCCGGTATTTATGCAGGTCTCCCACCTGGTGGACACTCCCCTAGGGGACCAGAAGGAAGACTGCGACACGGGATACAGCAGCCAATCACACACAATGGGACAATACAGACACCCCCAGCATATCCCTCCCCTCTGCCTGTGATACAATTACCCTACACAGGTTAATGTAATCATCACAGGCAGGAGAATACACAATGTCTTCTGTCCTGGAGACAATTGAGGAGTCATTCAATTATCTCTCAGGACAAAGGGAAATCGCCAATACACACGTGGGGACAATAGGACAGACATCATTATTCAATATACCATGTCCCACCCTTTACAGGACACACAGACATTTAACATATCCCCAGATGGCTTGGATCTGAGCGCTCAATATATCCAAACAGCGCTCAGATGCCACAAACACAGTCAAATCGCCAAGGGGTTTAAGTTTAGCGTGGGCTGATGAGAGGGCCCATAATCCTGGGGCAAGAGGCTGGCAATCTGTCCCCTCCAAAACTCAGTGGCGAGTTTGGTTTCGCCACAGTCTCTCCTTGTTATGGCTGGTAGTGTCAAACGAGGCTCACCTGAGTCAGGGGACACCCGAGCTGGAAGTATGGAGTCCAGTGGCAAAGGCCCACAGAAGCAGGAGGCAGGCGTGGTCGATCAGTCCGGGTCGGCAGCAGAGATGGCAGCGAGATAACAGCAGGAGTAGACGGAGGCGTGGTCGGTGGTAAGCAGTGAGTCAATGCAGGCGGCGAATCAGCGAGGTCAAACGGTCAGGGTTGGCAACGATGGTAAATCAGCAGTAGTGGTGGTGGAGGAGCAGAGAGGAAGCTTGCTACAGGCTTGGAGGCACAATAACCAGCGGGGTTCAGGTGCAAGAGGCTAGGCTTATAAAGAGGAAGTAGCAGGTGCAAGGAATCACAGAGATTAACAAGGCAAGGATGGAACAAGGTAGATCAAAGAGTTCAGCAGAAAGAAAAGTCCAGAATGGCTGGTAGTCTAGTGGCTAGAGCTACCGCCTGGGACATGGCCGGTCACGGGTTCGAATCCTGACAGTACTCCCCCCCCCCTCCAAGGTGACCTCTGGGCACCGCAGATGACGGTTTATTGGGATCTCTCTGGTGGAAAGCTTTTACCAGTCTGGGGGCATGGACATTTTCCTCCGGCTCCCAGGAGTTATCCTCGGGGGAATATCCCTTCCACCCAACTAGATACTGCAGCCTTCCTCGGTGGAGTCTGGAGTCAAGGATCTTGGCCACAGTGTATTCCTCCTGGTCTTGTACTCTTACCGGAGGAGGAGGGGGGGGTGGCGGCCTGGGAAGGTGTTCTCAACATGTGGTTTCAGGAGAGAGCAGTGAAAAACCGGGTGCACTCGGATGGAGTTGGGAAGGTCGAGTTGGAAGGCGACTTCGTTGATTCGAGCCGTGATCCGGAAAGGACCCATGTATTTTTGGCCCAATTTCCGGGAGGGAACCTTTGGGCTTAGGTTTCTGGTGGAGAGCCACACCTTGTCTCCTACCTGGAATTCCGGAGCGGGTTTGCGGCGTTTATCCGCTGCCTGCTTGAATCGGCTCTGGGCTCGATGTAGATTGTCCCGAATGTTTTCCTGTGCCTGTTGTAGACTTGCAAGGCGTTCGGCCACGGCTGGAACTGTGGTGGAAATGGGCAAGTGAGGGATGAAGGTTGGGTGTAGGCCGGTGTTGGCGTAGAACGGGCTGTATTGGGTAGAACTGTGCTCCGCATTGTTATAGGCGAACTCGGCCGTAGAGAGGTGGTCCAGCCAGTCGTCCTGCAGATGGGTGACGAAACAGCGCAAATACTGCTCGAGGATTTGATTTGTTCTCTCGGTCTGCCCATTGGATTGGGGTGGAACGCAGAGGACAGGTTCACCTTGATCCCAAGGGCTTGACAGAAGTTTCTCCAGAACCTGGAAGTGAACTGTACTCCCCGATCCGAAACCACATCGTCCGGGGCCCCATGTAGCCTAAAAACCTCTCGGAGTACAAGATCGGCCGTCTGTTTGGCGGTGGGTAGGCCCTTGCACGGGATGAAGTGAGCCATTTTGGTGAGACGGTCGACGACGACCAGGACGGTGTTCATGCCCTTGGAGGGAGGAAGGTCCACAATAAAGTCCATGGAGATTGAACCCCAAGGGCGGGAAGGAACCGGGAGTGGACATAGCAAGCCCATGGGGGAGGAGCGGGGGGGTCTTGTTGCGGGCGCACGTCGTGCACGAGGAGACAAACCTCTTGATATCTTCTCTGTAAGTTGGCCACCAGAAGAAACGAGAGAGGAGCTCCTGGGTCCTTCTGATACCCAGATGTCCGGCCGGTTTAGAATCGTGGTTGAGTTTAAGTATGTCAAGTCGTGCAGATTCTGGTACATACAACTGCTGATCCTGGTACAACCAGTAGCCACCCTTGAAAGTAAGGTTTACATCTCCAGGTGGGTAAGTGAGGAGGGGATCGTTCTCATACCCTTCCTTGAGGGAACCCAGGAGTTCCCTTGAGTAGGTGGCTCCTAGGATGCATCTGTCGGGAAGGATACCGGCCGGAGCCTCATTGATCTGAGAGGGTTCAGAGAACATCCTCGAGAGAGCATCCGCTTTGCCGTTCTTCGACCCAGGGCGATAGGAGATAACAAAATTGAATTTAGAGAAAAACAGACTCCACCTGGCCTGTCTGGCGGTGAGTCTCTTGGCGCTGCGGATAAACTCTAGGTGTATGGTCGGTGTATACAGAGATGGGATTGTGGGCCCCCTCCAGCAAGTGTCTCCACTCGGTGAAAGCATCCTTGATTTCCAGCAGTTCCTTATTTCCGATGTCGTAATTCCGTTCAGCAGGGGACATCTGATGGGAGAAGAAGGCGCAAGGGTGCAGGAGCATCTTTTCTCCTGAACGTTGAGACAGAATTGCGCCCACAGCAGCGTCGGACCCGTCCACCTCGACAGTAAATGGTAATTCAGGGTTTGGGTGGGCCAGGATCGGGGCAGAGGTGAAGAGGGACTTCAGTTTAGCAAAGGCCTCCTATGCCTCCGGGGTCCATACGAAGGGGACAGTCTTTTTTGTTAGTTCAGTGATTGGGGCGATGATTTTTGAAAAGTTCCTGATGAACTTCCGATAAAAATTTGCGAAACCTACAAACCTCTGGACCTCCTTTTCGTTCTTTGGGGCGGGCCACTCAGTCACGGCCTGGATCTTCCGGGGATCCATACGTAAGCCCTTCGGGGAAATAATGTAGCCGAGGAATTGGGTGGAAGTCTGTTCAAATTCACACTTCTCCAGTTTAATATAGAGAGGCTGTTCACGGAGTTTCTGTAGCACCCTGCGGACATACCCATGATGTTGTTCGAGGTCTTCTGAGAAAATCAAAATATCGTCCAGATATGCTACCACAAATTGGTCAAGCATGTCCCTGAGGACGTCGTTGATAAAATGTTGGAAGGTAGCAGGGGCATTGCAGAGGCCGAAAGGCATGACCAGATACTCGTAGTGACCGTAACAGGTTCAGAAGGCGTTTTTCCACTCGTCCCCTGGGCGAATTCGGACCAAGTTGTAGGCTCCTCGTAGATCGAGCTTAGTGAAGACTTTTGCCGCCCGAAGTCTCTCGAGGAGTTCAGAAATCAGGGGGAGAGGGTATCGGTTCTTCACAGTAACGTTGTTGAGCTTTCGATAATCTATGCAAGGACGTAGAGAAGAGTCTTTTTTCTCCACGAAGAAGAAGGGGGCCCCTGCAGAAGATGTGGAAGGTCGGATAAAACCTTTTTTTAGATTTTCGTCTAAGTACTCCTTCAGGGCCTTGAGTTCCGGCTCGGAGAGGGAGTATATACTGCCGAAGGGTATTTCAGCTCCAGGTAGCAGCTCAATTGGGCAGTCATAAGGCCGATGGGGGGGCAGTTTGTCTGCATTTCTTTTGTCACAGACATCCTGGAACTCCCGATATTGAGGGGGTAAAAGTTCCTTGGTGGATAGTCCGAATATGGTAGGTTCTTTGGGCGGAGGAGGAACGAATCCACGTAAACAGTTCTGAGAACAAAAGTCTGAGGGGAACCGTATGCAGTGGGCGTCCCAGTCCACCGAGGGGTTGTGGTTGGCCAACCAAGGGATGCCTAGGATCACCGGAAACTTAGGGGAGGCGATCAGGGAGAAGTGAATGGTCTCCTGATGATCGGGTTTGATGAAGAGTTGAAGGTCAGCGGTCTGGTGCATAACCGGCCCAGAAGAGAGCGGGGTCTCATCAACGGTTTCCAGATCGATGGGGGCTGCCCTGGTTACCAGTGGTATGTTGTTCTCATGGGCGAAGGTCAAGTCCATGAAATTTCCGCCGGCTCCCGAGTCAAGCATTGCAGAGCAGGGAAGCTGTCGTTCCCCAATGGTGATAAGGATGGATACAATGAAGTGGGACCCGGTACCTGTAGTGTCTATGGTTTCAGAGGCCAAGGGTGAGATTGTGGCCTGTTGTAACTCCTGTAATTCTGTGACAGCGATGGTTCGGCGAGTTTTATTGGGGCACCTAATGGCGAAGTGCCCTGGCTCGCCACAGTAAAGACAAAGGCCTGCGGCTAGTCGTCTCTCCTTTTCAGCAGCCGATAGAGTCTTGCGCAGTGCGTCGACCTGCATGGGCTCGGCGGAGGGTTGGTGAGCCGGCTGAGTCGTTGGAGTGAAAGGGGACGCGGGCCTGTTATCTAGGGACCAGAGTCTTTCTCTCCTTCTTTCCGCCAGTCTCCGGTCAATCCGGATGCACAGTTGGACGAAATCATCCAGATCGTCTGGGGCGTCTACCCTGGCGAGCTCATCCTTTATAGGTTCGGAGAGTCCACGGCGAAATTGACTTTTCTGGGCAGCTGGGTTCCAGGTGGTGTCCGTGACCCAGCGGCGGAACTCTGAGGTATACTCGGCTACAGAGCGTCTTCCCTGCCGTAGACTGTGCAGCCTAGCCTCGGCCGTCGCGCAGCGGTTAGGGTCGTCGAACACTTGGCTCATGGCTGTGGTGAAGTTGTCTAGGTTATTCAATACGAGACTGTGGGATTCCACATATGGGGATGCCCATGCCAGGGCCTCATCAGTTAGAAGGTTGATGATGAACAGGATCTTCTTTCTGTCTGAGGTAAAAGAGCCCGGCTGCATCTGAAAGTAAATACGGCACTGGTTGAGGAACCCCCGAAATTGGTGCCGATCGCCGTTAAACTTTGACGGGAGAGGCATACGGGTGTCTGTGACCACGCCGCGTACGTCCAGTAGTTGACGCTGCAAGTCGATAATTTCCCTCTGTTGGCTCTGGATTGCGCCTTTAAGTTGAGTAATTTCCTCTTGGGCAGTGGTGCCAAACTCCTGAAGTTCGGAGACGTGTTTGCGCAGGGTGGCCATCGCGGACTCCATTTTTTTTAGGCTGGTTATTCTGTTATGGCTGGTAGTGTCAAACGAGGCTCACCTGAGTCAGGGGACACCCGAGCTGGAAGTATGGAGTCCAGTGGCAAAGGTCCACAGAAGCAGGAGGCAGGTAGCGTGGTCGATCAGTCCCGGTCGGCAGCAGAGATGGCAGCGAGATAAAAGCAGGAGTAGACGGAGGCGTGGTCGGTGGTAAGCAGTTAGTCAATGCAGGCGGCGAATCAGCGAGGTCAAACGGTCCGGGTTGGCAACGATGGTAAATCAGCAGTAGTGGTGGAGGAGCAGAGAGGAAGCTTGCTACAGGCTTGGAGGCACAATAACCAGCGGGGTTCAGGTGCAAGAGGCTGGGCTTATAAAGAGGAAGTAGCAGGTGCAAGGAATCACAGAGATTAACAAGGCAAGGCTGGAACAAGGTAGATTAAAGAGTTCAGCAGAAGGAAAAGTCCAGAAGGGCTGGTAGTCTAGTGGCTAGAGCTACCGCTTGGGACATGGCCGGTCACAGCTTCGAATCCTGACACTCCTACTCCAACCCACCCGTGTCTAATTTCAACCACTTCCTCATCTCCCATAGAAACCCTGCTAATCTCATACACATTCGTTGTCTTCTCTTCCCTCTATTGACTCTGTGCTCTGGAATCCAAAATCAGTGTGTAACAAGCTCCCCTACATTCATGACTTCTTTCTTATTAATTCTCTTAACTGGCTAGCCCTTACCAAAACTTGGATTCGACACCACTTTTCCTTCTGCTCTTCCATATGGTGGTTTATATTTTTTGCAAATCCCCAGACTTGAGAACATGGTGGTGGAGTATGAGTACTTTTTTCCCGACATTGCACTTTTTTGAGGTCATTCCCCCAGCTCCGTCCTTTAAGGTCCACACTCTCAGACTCTCCCATCCTCTCTCCTTCAGAGTAAAGGTTATTTACCAACTCACTCACCAAGTTCCTGGATCACTTTGCCACATTTTTCACGACTCATTTTATGTGACTTTAACATCCCCATAGGCAGCCCTATCTCTAACCTCCTCCCTTGGACATTCTCAACTTTGTAACTCTTAGACGGTACTTGACATGGTCTTGACATGGTCTTTCTCCGGCCCTGCTCCGTTTCCGACTTTACTAACTCTCCTCTTCCACTTTCTTACCACAACCTTCTCTCCTCATCCATCTCAGCACACTCCTACTTATCACACATTCAGAAATCTACATGCCATTAACACTGACAAACTTCCAGACTCTCAACTGTCATCACTGTCCTCAGTCTCCTCCCTTTCCTGTCTGGAACTAGCTGCAAAACACTATAATGATACCCTCACAGAAGTGCTCTGGATGAAGTGGCGCCCCCTTCACTCCAACTTCCAAACAGAGGCAAAAGTAACCCTGTCCTACACCTCAAACTTGCTTTCTCCAGCGATGCTCCAGAAACTCCAAATGCCTATGGAGAAAAGCTTGCGCATCGCTAGACTTCCCCCATTACAAATTTATGAGGACAACTTATAACTCTGCCCTCTACCTCGCCAAACAGACCTACTTCATGACCCTGATTTCCTCACTATTCAATAACCCAAAGAAACTTCACTTTTTACTGCCTCCTCAGTCTACAAGTGCCAGTGCATAGCAGTGACCATGCTTGAGAACTGGCCACCTACTTCAAACAGAAAATAGTGAAACTATCTGGCAATTATCTTCCAGTCTCTATGTATCATCAATCCTCTTCTTCCTCGTAACTTCACTGACTCACTTTCCACATTCAACTAAGTCACAGAAGAAGAAGGCCCCTCTCTTCTTCTCATCTACTGACCCTATTCCCTCACGCCTTCTCCAGTCTCTCTTCCCTGCTGTCACCACTCACCTAACTAATTCTTCAACCTCTCTCTCTTCTGGCGTTTCCCCCTCTTTTTTCAAACATTCTGTCATAACCGCATTATTTAAAAAAAAAAACTTCACTTGACCTGTCCCGCGCAGTTACCTACAGACCTGTCTCTAAACTTTCTCGAATCTCCCCTTCAGCTCTAATCTCATGGAGCACCTGGTCTACTCTTATCTCATTCGCTATCTGTTAATATCTCTGATGGATACATTATAACATGGCTGTGTTAATGTGGTGACCTGGAGCAGGGATACTTTGAAGTCTGGACATTTGTGGACATTGGCCCTATGCAAAGTCATCAACTTCTAATTTTACTTTACATTAAAGGGTTAAAATACACTGACTTATACTGATTAATACTGGTCAATATATTTTATATGTATGTTATGATATTCGTCCTGTTTATTTGCACTGCACTGTGAAAAGGGTTAATGAATACCGAGAGACTTTTGGGACTTTCTAGCTAATAATGAGAAGCTGGTAATTCTCCACAGTTACCATAAGAGTTAAAGAAGAACATGGTTTGAAGGGAAAAAGCTAGACCTGTTTACCACCAAAACCAGACAGACTGACCTTTTGGATGTCTGGTTTAGCTCTGTTATTATGTTTTGATTTTGTCTGGAAAAAGTGCTGTGTCATTGCCATTAAGTATCATTGAAGCTCTAATGTAAGTCTATAAGAGATGGAAAGTGTAACATTGTATCTGT